>CM076541.1:112329511-112332011 GCA_038429875.1 Poecile montanus
CCCTAACCCTAACCCTAACCCTAACCCTAACCCTAACCCTAACCCTAACCCTAACCCTAACCCTAACCCTAACCCTAACCCTAACCCTAACCCTAACCCTAACCCTAACCCTAACCCTAACCCTAACCCTAACCCTAACCCTAACCCTAACCCTAACCCTAACCCTAACCCTAACCCTAACCCTAACCCTAACCCTAACCCTAACCCTAACCCTAACCCTAACCCTAACCCTAACCCTAACCCTAACCCTAACCCTAACCCTAACCCTAACCCTAACCCTAACCCTAACCCTAACCCTAACCCTAACCCTAACCCTAACCCTAACCCTAACCCTAACCCTAACCCTAACCCTAACCCTAAGCCCTAACCCTAACCCTAACCCTAACCCTAACCCTAACCCTAACCCTAACCCTAACCCTAACCCTAACCCTAACCCTAACCCTAACCCTAACCCTAACCCTAACCCTAACCCTAACCCTAACCCTAACCCTAACCCTAACCCTAACCCTAACCCTAACCCTAACCCTAACCCTAACCCTAACCCTAACCCTAACCCTAACCCTAACCCTAACCCTAACCCTAACCCTAACCCTAACCCTAACCCTAACCCTAACCCTAACCCTAACCCTAACCCTAACCCTAACCCTAACCCTAACCCTAACCCTAACCCTAACCCTAACCCTAACCCTAACCCTAACCCTAACCCTAACCCTAACCCTAACCCTAACCCTAACCCTAACCCTAACCCTAACCCTAACCCTAACCCTAACCCTAACCCTAACCCTAACCCTAACCCTAACCCTAACCCTAACCCTAACCCTAACCCTAACCCTAACCCTAACCCTAACCCTAACCCTAACCCTAACCCTAACCCTAACCCTAACCCTAACCCTAACCCTAACCCTAACCCTAACCCTAACCCTAACCCTAACCCTAACCCTAACCCTAACCCTAACCCTAACCCTAACCCTAACCCTAACCCTAACCCTAACCCTAACCCTAACCCTAACCCTAACCCTAACCCTAACCCTAACCCTAACCCTAACCCTAACCCTAACCCTAACCCTAACCCTAACCCTAACCCTAACCCTAACCCTAACCCTAACCCTAACCCTAACCCTAACCCTAACCCTAACCCTAACCCTAACCCTAACCCTAACCCTAACCCTAACCCTAACCCTAACCCTAACCCTAACCCTAACCCTAACCCTAACCCTAACCCTAACCCTAACCCTAACCCTAACCCTAACCCTAACCCTAACCCTAACCCTAACCCTAACCCTAACCCTAACCCTAACCCTAACCCTAACCCTAACCCTAACCCTAACCCTAACCCTAACCCTAACCCTAACCCTAACCCTAACCCTAACCCTAACCCTAACCCTAACCCTAACCCTAACCCTAACCCTAACCCTAACCCTAACCCTAACCCTAACCCTAACCCTAACCCTAACCCTAACCCTAACCCTAACCCTAACCCTAACCCTAACCCTAACCCTAACCCTAACCCTAACCCTAACCCTAACCCTAACCCTAACCCTAACCCTAACCCTAACCCTAACCCTAACCCTAACCCTAACCCTAACCCTAACCCTAACCCTAACCCTAACCCTAACCCTAACCCTAACCCTAACCCTAACCCTAACCCTAACCCTAACCCTAACCCTAACCCTAACCCTAACCCTAACCCTAACCCTAACCCTAACCCTAACCCTAACCCTAACCCTAACCCTAACCCTAACCCTAACCCTAACCCTAACCCTAACCCTAACCCTAACCCTAACCCTAACCCTAACCCTAACCCTAACCCTAACCCTAACCCTAACCCTAACCCTAACCCTAACCCTAACCCTAACCCTAACCCTAACCCTAACCCTAACCCTAACCCTAACCCTAACCCTAACCCTAACCCTAACCCTAACCCTAACCCTAACCCTAACCCTAACCCTAACCCTAACCCTAACCCTAACCCTAACCCTAACCCTAACCCTAACCCTAACCCTAACCCTAACCCTAACCCTAACCCTAACCCTAACCCTAACCCTAACCCTAACCCTAACCCTAACCCTAACCCTAACCCTAACCCTAACCCTAACCCTAACCCTAACCCTAACCCTAACCCTAACCCTAACCCTAACCCTAACCCTAACCCTAACCCTAACCCTAACCCTAACCCTAACCCTAACCCTAACCCTAACCCTAACCCTAACCCTAACCCTAACCCTAACCCTAACCCTAACCCTAACCCTAACCTAACCCTAACCCTAACCCTAACCCTAACCTAACCCTAACCCTAACCTAACCCTAACCCTAACCCTAACCCTAACCCTAACCCTAACCCTAACCCTAACCCTAACCCTAACCCTAACCCTAACCCTAACCCTAACCCTAACCTAACCCTAACCCTAACCCTAACCCTACCCTAACCCTAACCCTAACCCTAACCCTAACCTAACCCTAACCCTAACCCTAACCCTAACCCTAACCCTAACCCTAACCC